>OX352772.1:82098545-82115486 GCA_947095535.1 Poecilobothrus nobilitatus | reverse complement strand
ATTATTTTCTTCTTGAAAGATGATCACTTAAAATTTCAATTATTTCTAATTGCCCTTTTGTATTTGGACATTGAAAGTTATCTGTGTTGTCTGCAGGGTTCTCTGTTGTCTCTTCACTTAATTTTAACACAATATCTTTGTGTTTAATATTATTTTCTTCTAAATCTATTGTAATTTCATTATAATATATTATATATATTATTTTCTACTATCTATTGTAATTTCACTTAATTTTAAAACAATATCTTTAGTTGTATCGCATTTAACTAGCCATATTTGGTAATAGCCTATTGTTTTTTTATTGAGCTAAGTTTGTTCAAATAAACTGAACAAAGTTTGCTTAAAGTATCATGTTGTTCATTGATATTCAGCTTGAACCTCTTATTTGCGCAATTGCTTACGACGCAATTTATGCATTTAACTGCCTTTGCCTTTTTGCACTCGTTATTTTTATGATTTTCAAGGTAATTGGAACACGTTTCCTTATTTATGCAATCAGTAGCTTTCTGATTAAACCTTTTGCATTTAACGGATCTTATAACTCTCAAGCCATCAAATACTTTACAGCGTTTTCCAACCAATGGACGCTTTTTCATTTGTAATAGCTTTTGGAAAAGACTCTCTGTCAATTTCAATAATTGCATTAAATTTTTCTCCTTATATTTATTTAACTGGTACATTTTAATTAATTTCATTTCACTCACTTCAAAGTGTTTTTTTTTATCTTTTAACTTTTTATCAATTCAGCTTCTGAGTACTTCGTGTTTATATGTACTATTTCTATTTTTGGTTTAAGTTTAGATGGGATTTTAACTGCGTAATTCTTTTCTAGGTTTTCTTCAATAGCACATTTAATTTTAGTTCATTCCAGGTTATTCTCAGCTTCTACAATAATTACTCCGTTATTTCTATTTTCGATATTTTTTGTTTTGAAATTTTTTGGATTTATCTTTTTATTTAATTCCATTCGAGTAGTATTACAGTTTTGCATTGCTTTTTGTTTAATTATTAAAGGAGTTTTTTTTTACATTTCTGGAACAATATTTTGTTGCATATTTGCGTTTTGTTTCACAATTTTAGAGAACGAGCACTGTCCTACATTTAATTTTAATTCATTTTCATTAAAGCTGTTTATTCTATTACAAAGTTCATCGCTTTTTCATAAAGAATTGATTATTACTGTATTCAGTGTTTCACTATCCGTTTTGAATACATCAGTAAAAAATTTGGACCCCTTCTATCTTTCACAAGATTTAACTTAGAAGCTTGAAATTTTTAGAGGAGTACGATCATTGAAAATAAGTATGAGTCATTTCAAGAAATATTTTTGTTTCGCCGTCCGTTTCGGAGCTGTAGGGGGTCAAAAACTGAAAATTTCTCTATCTATATTTTTTGGATTAAAATTATAATAAGTATAAGTACAAGTATAATAAATACAAACCGCTGTTGTATTTGAACTTTGCTCGAACCCATATTTTCGACAAGAAGCAAGTTCCAATTATTATGTTAACATATTGAAATGCATCCTACTAAATAAACAAATTAAAAAAGAATTTTTTTTTAAAAGATCGTTTAAATTTATTTAATAGTAAATTTGTAAAACTTAAAATTGGTGAAAAAAGTTTTTTATAAGAAGATTTTCTTCTAACTATTATTAAAAAAGGTTTTGCAAAATTAAACTAATTAAAATTATAATTAAATGAAATATAGTCAAAAGATATACAGGCTTTTGATAGTAACCCATATAATTCATTTAACTGAAATTAATAAATGATGTAATTTATACAATGGTTTTGAGTAATGCAATTAAAAGTGTTAGCTGATGTTGTTCAAAAGGTTTAGTATTCGCAAAATATAAATATTTCTGCTAAGCATTAGGTTGAATATTTTGATAATAAAATTCCGAGTTTAAAACATATTTTTATTTATTAACTCACTATATTTTGCTTTTCAGTATGATAAAAACATTTTTTTATAATTTTTTTTACAATAGTTTCTTTAAAATTGAGCCAACTACTATATATAGGCCGGTATAGTTTTTTGCTTCTTTCGGAAACCAAACTAATTAGATTAATTAGAAAAAAATGGTTGTAAAAATAGATATTTACTAACTTTTTTTATAAAAAAATATTACGTATATTATGTATAATATATAATGTATGTATATAATTTGTAATTTTACTTTTTATTACAGGTTTTCAAACACTTTAACATTAAAAGCAATATAAAAAATTTAGTGCTAAAATAAAATTTGAAAATTATTTGTTAGTGAATATTTAATTATTTTAATTGAAAATTTATTTATTTATTATACAATATATGTATAATGTAAATTATTATAAATTGCTATTAAGATAATTTAGACCTTTTCTTCAAAAAAATTAAAAAGAAAATTAAATTTCCAGTTTTTAAAATTTTTTAATAAATAGTAAATTAATAAATTCAATCAATAATGGATTTACCAAAGGATTTTTTATATATGCTTTATAGAGCGGTAAGTTATTAAATTGAAATAATAATAATTATTAAGTTCTACATATGTATATATATAAGTATGTATATATATATCGCTTGCTTTAGTTTAAAATCTAGTCAAAACATCAATTTTTATTGAATTTTATTGATTTTTTTTATTTAAGTTTAGGTTTTAGATGTATACAAAATTGACTATACTTTAAAACGATTTTTTAATTATTTAATTTTTATTTAATGTAGGTCATTTTTATTATAACGACTTTTTAATTCATTTTCATAAAAATTTGCAAAAATGAGCATTTTAGTTTTTTTTCCTTTCTTTCCCTGTGACATGATACTTTTTATTTTTATTCAAATAAAAAACTTATTTGTTTAAAATAACGAAGCTAATTTTTCAAAACATTTAAATTAGGAGGGAATCTTCTGAATTAGGAGGGATGTTAAAATTAAATTCAAAATTAGGTTATATAAGGTTTATTGATAAATAGTTCATAAATTGATTATATCATTTTTTCGATATATAAAGACAGAAGAATAATATAACTTTCATTTTTAACCTACATAACCACTACACCATTGGTCAGATTATTACTGGCTGTACATAAAATATATGAATATCTAAAGCTCATATTGATTTCCATAAATACATAAAATCATTTAAACAATAAAGTACCTAAGATTAGGTATTTTAATAATTTTTTTACCTGTAATAATCTATCTAATCTTTTACAGTTGTTAGATTAAAATTGAAATTTATAAGAATATTTAAATTATCCCACTTCTGCTATTCGAAGCTTTTAAAATTTTGTCAGAAAAGTAAGTTTTTGAACCAGAGCAAGTAGATAACGGATGTTTTTTTAGAATGATAGAACTTTAAATTGAAATAAAACACATTTGAATTAAGATTGAAGTCAATTTTTCTTATATTTAATTTCAGTTAGCATTGACAAATTATTGTGGAAAAACTAACGCCGCAACAACGTTTACAATTTGTTGAAATTTATTTTATTAAATCAGTGTTCTATTCAACAAACTTATACAGTACTTTTTATAGAAAAATTGTGTTTAGTTATGAAGCTCATTTTTGGTTGAACGGCTACGTAAACAAGCAAAAATGCCATATATGGAGCAAAAACAATATTTAGAAGCCAACATAACCCGTGTTATTGATGAAATAAGTTCTAAATTACTCGAAAAAGTGGTCAAAAATTGATCTGAGCAAATGCGGTTCCTCAGAGCTACTCGTGGTGAACATATGCCGGAAATTATTTTTAAAGCCTAAATATCATAAAATTGTCTTTCAAATAAAAAAACAAATTGGCTTCAATCTTAATTTAAATAGGTTTTATTTCAATTTAAAGTTCTATTATTCTATAGAATTTCATTTATCAAAATTAAAACATTTTTAATCTTTATTTTATATAGGAGGGTACCTACACATATAAAAATTTTGATATACGTAAGTAGGTATATATTAAAAAACAAGTACCTTTTAAAATAAGTAATAAATTGATTGCAACGCACTTGTTTTGTCAAAATTTTATTTTGTTTTTGAATTTTAAAACTAAAAAATATTAAATAAATATTTAAATAATACATAAAAAAATGTGAGAATTTGCCAAAAATTCTTAAAGATCACATTCCGAAGAATTAAACTAATCTTGAAAATTATGTTAGATTTAGTAAGGTCATTTATTTGTCTTTTACGGATAAACATTTTTGGTACCATTTTTTATTACTGTCTGATGTCCGATAGTATGACTAATAAAATTGTTTAAAACAGCTTTAACTCAATTAATTTATTCGAATCACACACACGTCGAAAAAATACTTCCCCCTTACGACATTTACAGCCACGCTTGAAAAGAAAAGGCTATATAATTTACTTGTTACATTTTGGTGAAAAAAATAAACTAAAACAAAAATACTAACAAATTCATTTGATGAGCTTCAATTAATTTTTTTTAGGCTCTTTGTTCTTAAAATATGTTTGTTAAATTATTAAGAGAAATTTAATAGTTGATTAAAAAATCAGGATTTCAATAGTTTATTTACCAGGAGCTTAAGGGCCCACTCTTTTAAATGCTTTATTGTTTAAATATATACCTAAAAATACTTCGGTTGTATTTTATAATAGATTACAGAATCACGATTTCAATCATTTGATTAATAGTGATTTGGGGCTGCAGCGCACCCTATTTTAAGCGTTTTTTTGTTTGTTAAAAAAAAGTTTGGAACAGAAAAAGTTGTAAAATAAAGATTGAAATCATTTCTTTAGTAGAGGCGTTAGCGCTGTAGCCCTCATTGTTTATTGTTAATTTAATTAATAATTTTTTTTTATTATTTTAATGTAAACATTATTTGTGCTCAGTTAAATCGTTGAGCGCAAAACAAAATATTTAAATAACCTTTATATAATTTTTAATGACAAAAAATCCTTATTTAACCAATTTTCCAAAATCTCTTTCAAATTAATTGTATCTGTTGGGGGCTGCGAAATAATTTATAGAATATTGTTAAGATTCTGAAGTTAAAATTGATTTTATTCGATGAAAATTTTGTTATTTTACAAAAGTAATTAAATGAAGCTGATTGACTTTAAATTAAAAAATTCATTAGTTAAAACTGAATCACTTAAAAAATTTCTATGGTGATTCGAATTTACGTTTGTTGTAATAATATAGTTGTAATAATGTATTATTTTTATTTGATAATTAAAAACTTTACACTTTTTAAACCAACTTTTAAATGTTTTCGCCTTTTTAGCTCATTTTTAAAATTTTTTAAAATAATAGTCGAACATCTATTCAAATTTTCGTGTATTCCAAAAAAAATTTCGAGGAGACAAAAATAAAGATATTTTATTCTACAGTGTGCAATTAATATTTACTTTTTCGTTTTTGTTTTCTTTAATAATTTAAAGCAAGCGATATATGTACGTATCTTAAAATATAAAGAAAGCGTACTCTATTTTTACATAGATACACGATGATTTTTTTATTAATTAATAATATATTTTACAGCCAAGTTTACGTTATCATGATACATCATACATAATTAACAAAAAATGGCAAAAGGGAGGTGAAGAATTAACATTTCCCGTTATGTACAGTTTTGCCAATTCTGATTTAAAACTTCATGATTACATTTCTGGTGCAATAGGGACAAATTTTAATGATAACGAAAACGATATAAATAAATCTAAATTTAAAAATTGGCCAGATAAAAAAATAAAATCAATTGATGAATGTGTCAAACAGACTTCAAACAACGTTGAAATTTATACAACAAGTGCAAAGGAAGCAAATAAGTATGATAGTGCAAACTATATTGCCGGAGATGTACAAACAGTAAAATTAATAGTTGATAAAACGTCTAATATAGAAAAAAATTCTAATAATGATATAATGAATGAAAACAAATATAGTTCAAACAATGTTACTAAACTTGATGAAAATAATATTAATAATAATAGCTCTTATGATAAATCAAATAATAAAACAAGAATTATTGTTAGCTATCAAGCAAAGTTATTACCAGAAAATTTAACTGAAAATAAAAATGAAACAAAATATAGTCAGATTTCGTTGTCGCCGCAAGTGCCAAGAATTGAACTAAATGAAATATCTCATACGGCTGACAAATTAATAGATGAGAAACTATTAGTGAATTCCACTTTTAATAATATTAGAGAAGGTAAAACATATAAGCATATTAAGAGTATTAGTATTGCTGATGTTCATAGTAAACCAATTGCGTTACCATGTTCAACCATATTGTCTGATGTATTAGTTATAAAGGAAAATAGCAGCGATGAAGAAAATGAAGGTACTTTCAATCTCGCCAAAGAAATTCAACGCGTACCGAAATTTTCAAAAAATCAAATCAGTAAATCTTTAAATACAATTGAAGAAATTGACGCAACCAATTCTATAGAAAAATATGCTTCAGATCAAGAAGAAACTAGAAGAAAAAAACATCCTCCTATAATTAATGAATATGAGAGTGATAATAATTTTATAACCAAAAATTCACAACCAATTTCTTTTAATGGACGAAAATGTTATGATTTACAAAGTCTTAGGGTAGACTGTATATCACCCTCATCGGTCGGTACTTCTATAAGTACTATTAATGAGAGCGATTTTGATTACTCAACAAGTGATTATGAAATTGTTGATTTTAGCAAAAGGAATTATTCGGTATGTTGTTTTAATATTATATATGTTTTTATTTAAGTTGCTTTAATTTTATACAAGTTATATGTATATGTTTATTCATACGTATAGTTACTAGTTACCTACTTGTTTTTTTTACTTCTATAAGAAGCTAAGGCATCCATTGTTATTTTAGTATTAGAATAAGCTTCAGTTTTTTATGTTTTTAACTGAATTAACTAAAATTATATTTTTAAAACCTTGATATTGCAAAATCCCGACATTTCATTATTGCGTCATTCAAAGTTTCGATTATTGCGTCATTCAACATTTAAAATCCTGATAATTCAAAATCCGGTCATTCAAAATCCAAAATCTATTTTTTACCACCTAAAGCGGTTAGTATTTTTATACTGTATATTAAATAATGTAGATGCACCCTGTATATTAAATACTTTACTATTTTCCATAAATTTTTCCGTTTGAAAAATTATTAGTTTGTTTTTAGCTGGTGTTTGGGAATCCATATATAGGTCTTTCAAATTGAGTTTTCAAAAATAAATAATTAAAAGACATAGAATTTGAATTGAAACTGGAAAATTTTTATTTATTTTTAAAGTACAATGTTTGTCATATATAATCTGAAAATGATATCTCCCATGTGACCACCTCTTGCATCTCTATATTACCTAATTCTTTGATATCAAAATTATTAGTCATATTATTCTGGCATAGTTGCGGCTCTATCTCACCAATAACTTTAATAATTTCTGCTTCCAATGCTTCAACGTTTCGAGGAGTGTCCTTGTAGACTTGTCCTTTTGCATAGTCTCAGAGAAGGAAGTCTAACGGTGTCAAATTGCAGGATCTTGAAAGCCAATTCACGTCACCGAATCTGGAAATAACACGGTCTGCAAACTTTCTATGCAGTAATTACAGTGTTTCTCTGGCTGTATAATACGTAGCCTGATCTTGTGTGAAACCACATGTCCCAACCACATTCCCCAAATACGGCAGTTTTGTTTATTAACGTAGCCACCGATCTCGAAATGTGCTTCGTCCGAAAGGATGATTTTTTTTTAAATCATGAAAAGATGTTTTGTTCCAGTATCCAATTGGCAAATTCCCGACGCATGGAATGAATGGCAGCAATTCAATTGTCAATTGTGTCAATTGTGCATAATAAGCCATACAGTTGACTCAGAAAGTCCCAATTGTTGTGAACGTCGGGAAATTGACATGGTGGGGTCAGCTGTAATACTATCATTAACAGCATCAATATTTTTTTGTGAACAACCCAATATAAACCTTCAACTGTCAAAATGACATATAATATGGATGCGTTCAATGTTTGAAATGTGTTACACAGACGCCTACTTTTGAAAACTAAATTTGAAAGACCATTTAATATTAAGTTAAGTAAGTTTTAGTATTCGTATAAATGTATGTATTTTGTAAAAATGTATGCAAAAAAAGAATAATTAGAAAGATTTTTTAATTAGTTACAAAATCAAAGAACCAATGGCACCATTTACCATCCAGTCTCCTAATTACGCCCACTGAAATAAATTCGTTATACATATTTTTCAAATTTCCTACGCTAATTTTAAATGTTTTAGTTTTTTAATAAATAACATTTTTATTTATCTTCTGTTAAAAGTTTAATAATTTCGCTGCACTACTTTAGTTGCAATACGAAATTTTGAGTATTTTCTTCAATTTTTATAACAAAAAGTTATCTTTCGATAGAGTTATAAAAATTAAAATTGAACAAAACATTTAAAAAAAGAGGTAAACTAAATAGTGAATTGCAATTAAATTGCATGTTAGCTTAATAAAAACAAGGTAGAATGTAAACCAACGGTTTTTCAAAGCGCACATTTCCAAAACAGAATACCAACTTTTAGAAGTGTGACTTGCACAAAAATTTGAAAATTTAAAAAAATTAAATTTAGAAATTTTTTGTAATAAGAAAGTATGTGAAAATAACCCTTTTATGGAATTTTGAGGGGCTGTAAGTCCGGAACTCTTTACAACTAAGAAAAACCGTTAACATACGTTAAAATATATTACTGGAGCTTTAATTTTTATGTCTTGCCGAGGAAAAATTTGTACAGATGCATAAGTTACAGGTGCCTAAAAATAGCAAATTTTCAAAGGTTATTATTATGCTCCTTTTCGTTAAACGGTGCTTGTTCTCCTCATCTTCTTCACTATTATCTGACAACTCTTCAGAAAATTCCATGCTCGTACAAATATTATTTTGGGGATATAAAATACGATCCAAGAAATTCCTGGTGGTAATGGATCCTCGTTTAAGAAGTTCAGAAGGTTCTAATATTTTCCCCCTTTTCTATAGAACTCTTGCAACGTTTTTTGACGCCAACTGTCACACCATTTTCCATTTTTAAATTGAATTGTTTTAAAATAAATTTAATACTTTCCTTTTAAACACACGGTCAAAAAACGAATGATGAAATAAAATAAAAAATAAAATTTCTCGCATTGTAATTATCTCAATCAATCGTCTAATTTTATTATTTTTTTTATTTTTACAGAGTTTAAATAGATAATAATTAAAACGTTTTTAACAATTTTAGTAGTAATATTATTATTGTAATATTGTAAATAGCATGATTTTTTATTAGTAATATCTATAATAATATTACACTAAAGTTTTTTAACCAAGCAGGTTTAACATTGCTTTTTTTAACTAATAGAATAGGGGAAAATAAGAAAGAAAAATAAATAGGACAAAATTATTATTTTTGAGATAAGATTTTTTTTTATTTTTGATCGTTTGCCGAACTGGAAGTGCCGAAAAAAAGAAACGATAGAAACAACTTTTTTTCGGCACTTCAAGTTTCAACAATTTACATAGTACTTACAAATATAATAGAACAAAAATTTATTATTTTTTCATTGAATGTTCTGAAGAAAAATAACAACAAAATCAATTTTGTGTTATACAAAAAGCAAAGCAAAGAAAAAGAGTACAAATTCTAAAGAATAGAATAATGAGTATATTATACATTATACAGCTTTAATATTACTATAGTAATATCATTCTATATACTATAGTATAACATTCAATTTAATTTACCTAATTTACGAACTGGAAGATTTTTTTTTGTTTTTGATGGTTTGTTGTTTCTCTTTTTTTCGGCACTTCAAATTTCAACAATTTACATATTATAGCACAAATTTGTTATTGTTTTTTCATTGAATGCTCTGAAGAAAAAGAAAAGAAGAAAATAACAACAAAATCAATTTTGTGTTATACTACTACTGTAAACAGCGAAGCATAAAAGCGAAGCGAAAAAGAGTATTAATACTTTTTTATTTTGGTTTGTGGGTGTAAAATGTACTTATGTGTTAAGGAAAAGGGAATACCCTGATTTTGAATATAACTCTAAGATCCCTCCTAATTCAGAACCTCGCATGTACATATATATATATAAATTATGTAAAAAAGATTCGATTTTAATTTTCTCTGTGGACCAAATTGAATAAAGTAAATGATTTTTGTGTTATTTCAAGATTTATATTTGGCCCACTATTTTTTTTCATAAGACTAGGTGTAAATTTGTTAAAAGCTGACCCATTATTAAGCTTTTACTTTCTGCACTTCATGGCCTGATAATTGATGTGAGTCTCGCCTATAACAAATGTCTATATCGGGACTCACATCAATTATGAAATTATTAATACGCGAGGTACGTGAGAATCGATTGCAATTCTTTCACAACTATACATTCATGTGTTTTCGGTTCTTGGTCTGTTTACTTAGGTCTTGGTTTTATAGGTATAATAACATACGACGATACGAGTATAAACAATTTGTTTATACATTTTTCTCTTTCATGAAACACACAACCAAAGAAACGGCAATAATTTTTAAATTTTTATTTGTTGCATTATACGATTATACATATGTATGTATATTATGTAGATATTTACGTTAACAAGAGTAATGGATTTTTTGTTTACATACGATGTTAGTATATTAGAATTCGATGATGTTATAATACGATTCCGTAATACGATTATATAATATTATGTTATAATACGATTGCAATTAGCATTTATAGTAATAGTATTTTGTTAATATTCTTTTTTATAAGCAAACTCTCATTCTGTATGCATAATTTTATAATTTTACTTTAAAATGTCTGTAACTAATTCTGTAATATAGCAAACAAACTACCGAACTTTTGTTTTTGTTTTCTTTTTTCAATATTCATCGTCAATTTTTTCTTCTGTTGTTTATGTTTTACTTAAGTTTAAATGTTAAAGAAAAAAGTGAATTTGGATAAAAGTATACATATATGTATGTGTGAATATTTTTTTTCTAACCTTTCGAATTTAAGATTAAAATATATTATGGTTAATGCTTCATTACATACATACATACATATATGTATGTAAATATGTATAAATATTTAAATTGAAATTATGCGTTTCATTTGAAACTAAAAAGTATGAAATAAAATACCTACATAAAAATATTAAATTTTATAACAGAGTTTTTTTAAAACAAGAAAAATCGACTGATTTTAAATAACTGCATTTGTGTGCCAATTTTTTTCTAGCATATTTAAAACAAATTTTATAATATTCACACAAAAAAAATAAATATTACCACTTGCATACATATTTTTATAAAAATTTGAAATTGAATTTTTCTTTAACTTTAAATTCAAGTAAATAACACAAAAAAAAATTGAGTATTGACGGACGATGAATACTGAAAGAAAAAAACAAAAACAAAAGTCCAATAGTTTAGCTACATTACAAAATTAATTACAAACATTTTTAAGAAAAGAATAAAATTATGTATACTATGAAGACAGAATGAGAATTCGTCTATAAATTTTTGAAATGCGAATTCGCCTAAAAAAAATATTTTAACAATTGTTAAATTGTTAATATTGTTATCGTGTTAACATTACAGAATTAGTTTACAGAAATTAGTTTAGAAAAAAAAACGCTTATATTGTTATACGGAAATATAGTATCTTATCTACGTATCTACATATGTACATACTAAATTATGGAATCAAACAAATTTGATTAAAAGAGCTATAACTTGAAAATCATTTAACCTATTTATATGATTAATATCTTATTAAATTAATAAAAACATTTTTTAACAAGGCTATACTTTGTTAATTTATGATGTTTTATGATTTATGTCGATGTTAGATGATACATACATATGTCACTATAGTATGTAACTTATGCATAATATACACATACCTAAACACATTACTTGAAAACTAAAAAAAAATACGATTTAATAGGTATTTCTTCTTCATGACTAAAAAGGATAAAATAAAATAGTAATAAAAAAAATTTTTAAAAAACAGCTTTTTTTGAACTAAAAAAGTAGAAAATAAATTTTGAATTGCGAATTTTTCTGTAATTTTCTAAATTATATTGTTGCGATAGAAGTTTCTAAAAAAATTTATCTCAATATAGCATTTATATATGTATGTATGTGCCATAAAGCCTGTGAAATTAAAATAAATAATTTTTTGTCAGATAATTCTGAAATTTTTGTCGTTAACATTATTAACATTAACTGTATTTCTTTTATAATTTAAAGGCAAATGTGATTTGAAATTTAAATATCTTTCAGACCACGTATTTTTACGAAACCAATCAAATGGTAATTTACCTGTGGATTCATGACATATTAATATATTTAAACAAGTAAACGTAACAGTAAGTCGATGCAAGCGACTTATTTATACCCTACACCTAAAAAATTCAAATTAAATTAAAAATCCATAAGTTATTTTAGTTAGGTATTTAATATAAGTTAAAAAAAAATAAATGCTGTTACAACCTTTGTACAAAATTTCAGGTTTCCATCTTTATTAAATTCGAAGATATGCTTGTAAGGTCTTGGGAAGTATGTGAAGGTACCCGGACCACCACCCCAATTCATTTCAAATTTTAGAGACATCATCAGAATAGGGTCGAATACTCTTATATCAAATTTCAAGTTTTTATATTTATTAATTTCGAAGATATGCTTGTTCGGTCTTCGGAGTTGTGTGGGAGATACCCGAACAACCATTCCAATTCATCTGAAATTTTAAGCAAATCAGGGATTCAGGAAACAACACCCTTTATCAAATTTGCAGTTTCTATCTTTATTAATTTCGAAGATATGCTTGTTCGGTTTTGGAAGTTGTATGGGAGGTACCCGAACGATCACTCCAATTCATCTCAAATTTTAGGCAAATCAGGGATTTAGGAAAGAGCACCCTCATATCAAATTTGAAGTTCCTATCTCTATTAATTTCGAAGATATGCTTGTTCGGTTTTGAGAGTTGTATGGGAGGTACCCGAACAGCTCTTCCAATTCATCTCAACTTTTGAACAAATAAGGGATTCAGGAAACAACACCCTAGTACTAAATTTGAAGTTTTTATCTTTATTAATATCGAAGATTATGCTTGTTCGGTTTTGAAAGTTGTATGGGAGCTACTCGAACAACCACTCCAATTCATCTCAAATTTTAGGGATATCAGGGATTCAGGAAAACACAGCCTCGTGCAAAATTTTAAGTTTCTATCTTTATTAATTTCGAAGATATGCGTATTCGGTTTTGGGAGTTGTATGGGAGGTACCCGAACGCATGGTCCGATTTCGCCCATTTACAATCCCCGCCTTACCTTAGTCATTGTTAACCTACAGTATAAATTTCATTAAGATAGCATCATTATTTTTTGAGTTATCGTGCGTACGGACATCGCTAAATCGAATCAGGAGTTGATTCTGATTCAGAATATATATACATGTCTATAGCTAACTCGCTTCCTTTTGGTGGTTACAAACACCATACCAAAGTTAATATACCCTATACTTAATGTGTAGGGTGTAAAAAGAGATTACATTGTTGCATTCTAATTCATAAGTGAACTTGATTCTTTCGGATTCTTTGTTATTGAACACATTCAATGTTTTTTTGATTTTATTTTCTGGAATGATCATTAAGATATCGTCTACATTACGTAAATATAATTTAACATCAATTTTACCATTTTCTTTTAAATTTGTTAGTATTTTGTATTCTAAATATTTCATTGTTAAATTAGCTAAAACAGGAGTACATGAGCAACCCATTGGTAGACCATATTTTTGTTAAAAAATTTTATTGTTAAAAAAAAAGACATTTATTGTCAAAAATCAATGACAAACCTTGTTTAAATAAGTCCTTTGTAATTTTTGTATGTTTAGAGATATCATCCTATTTTTGTTCAATTATATATAAACAAAATTGTTTTGGAATGTTTAGAATAAGTTTATAACCAGGTGGAATGACTTAGCTGAAGTATAATTATATTTTCTTAATTTGATTACTATTTCCTTTATAATATAATTTTTATTTTGTAGGGTATAAATAAATTCATTAAAATTTCTTTGTAGACTAGAGGTTTCATCTATTATACTTTATAGATGACACACTCATAAACACTAAAATAAAAAATAAATTAATATATTTTACATATCAAACCATTTTCCAACGTATTGAGAGATCTTTCAAAGTGATTGGTGATGGTTTTTATGAACAAATTATCGAACCTAATTATTTTAGCATTTATGGTACAAGCATTTATTGGAATAAAAATTCTGGCAATCCCTTTCTGGTTTTTATGTAGACTTACGTATGCTCTAATGCATTTTTGCTCCAATTTTCGTAATTTCTCTTTTAGAATCGCACAGATGTTAAACCTTACAGATGCATCATATGAAATTACAGATCTATGAGAGTTTGATACGCTATTATTTTTACACGTTCACTATTATTTTATTATAGAAAAGATTTTTAGTTGTTATAAACTTTTGTTTCGTTTGTTTGTTAAACGCTTTTGTTTCTTTTTCTAAAATTTTCTTAACATTTTCAGTGAAATTTAAATACTGATGAAGTATGACTCTCAAATATTTATGCAATTCGGATCTTCTATATAAAATCTTTCCAATATTTGTTTATATTGTTACTGATTTTAACAACAATATTTCGAAATAGTATTGCTTCAAATTTTCTACATTCATTTTCAATAAGCCTGCAAGTATAGTTTTTTTTTATATTATAAAAATATTATTTATTCGAATAAGTAAATATAGTTTAAAGGTAATATTTATATACGACACGTATATCTCAATTTTTATTTCTCTTAAATAAATAATATTTGAAAATGTTAATTATATAATATACATATTAATTATTTTTTTTACTATAGCAACATATAATTTTAACACTTATATTTTTAAATGTTAAAAACAAAAAACAAAACCCCAAAACTTTTTTTTGTAAACTTTTGTTCTAGGTAATATAAATAAGACTATGTAAAAAAAATTAAATAAAAGTTTAATATAAAAAAAAAAAAAACATAATTGTAAAACTAAAAATTACACACCCAATTCCGCAGTTTAACTTCAATAATTTAATATATCGGAGTAAGGTAACCTAGTGGACTGTAACAGGAAATAATTAAATATCCGGGCGAAATCAGGAGAACCCCTGCTATAAAGTAAGCATTTTCTTAAATTTGCTATTTTTTTTCGGAATATATTATTTAGTTTTTAAAAACATCTATTTTTTATAGATAAAAACTTACAAATAACTAATTAAATAATTAAATTTATAAGTTGGAACGATTTTATAGTTGGTTTTGCATATAAGTTTGATTTTAAAATCTGGATTTTATTGATTTATTCAGCTTGGATTTTGGGGTTGGAAGCCCCCATTTTTTAAAATACTTTGTTATTTAAATTTATATAATATATAACATGAATAGGTAATTAGATATAAGTATTTTATAGTGTTTAAAAATTAAAATTATACTGTCAAAATTATACGCTTTCTCTGTATTTAAAGGGATTTTGCAGTTGATTGCAGAATTAAAAGTTCACTAATTTGGGCTTTGGAAGCAGCAGCCCCATATTTCAAATGCTCTGTTGTTTATTTAGTTATGTATTTATTTATTTAAATAAAATAAAATTTATTTATTTATTACTTAATTTAACCATTTACAAATTAGCTATTAATCAGCTCGTATTTGCCATTGTTAGTCCTATGAAATTTAATGAAAAAAGTGTTTTGGAACCTAAACCAATTTCTTGTGTTGATTGAATTTCTAAAAAGGTATGAAATAGGGCTTGATAAGGAATTAGCACAATACTTTATTATAATTTCAGAAAGATTACCTGGTCCTGGAGCGGAGTTATTTTCTAGTTTAGATAAATTAAACAGTATTGCTTCTGGTATAAAATTTAAAGTTTGGAGTGGTAAACTTGGGGTAATGATCAAATTGAAGCTTGATTCAATAATGACGACCGAAGAATTAGAATAACTTCCGTAGAAGAAGTCTGCAAAATAATTAGATATTTCAATTGAATCATTTCAAATTTGATCCTTGTATGACATATAATAAGAATATTGATCCGTTTTTCGTTTTGAATTAACTAGCCTCTAAAAGGATTTCGGGTCTGTACCAAGTTTCAGCAGTTGCAAAGCTACTTTTCTGATAACAGCTTCGTATGTAAAATTTAATAAGGCTTAAATGTAGTAAATAAATTTATAAAATGTAAATAAGAAATATTGTCTTTATTTTTTAAATATGCGCTCCCCGTTTTATTTTTTTGATTTCTAAGCATTTTGAGTTCGACATCGAATCACGGAGGGCTAGAATTATTATTTCTATAACGAATTGGGGTAACATACAAGTCAGATCCATGGTAGATCACTTCATAAAATTTATCAATCGCATTATTAAAATTTATCATTTAGATTATCTATATCTAGTAATGAACAAAAGTCGATTAACCGAAAGTAATTATTGAGCATAGGAAAATTAGATTTAAAAAAATTGTATTTATATGTTACATTTATGGAAGATTTATTTATAAAATTATAATGAAATACGAAAATAGAAAGGGGATGGTGGCAATCAATTTTCGAAAGAGGCGTTGCCATCATTCTGCTAGTTACATTCAACCAGCTCTTTTTTCGTTTGTATCATATTGCCTTTGGAGACGTCGAGATTGTATTCTTTTTCAAATAATCTTGCCAAAGGAAAAAGACAGCCTTTAAAATCACAATCGGCAAAACTTCTTTCGCCGCAATCACACGGGCTTTTTCAAAGAGAATGCATCTCGAATTACATTTGATGTTATATTTTAAGCTGACATGACAAAGTCTCCAAAAAATGCTTGATAAGCCCCTTTTGTTTTCGAGTTCATCATGTAGAATACTAATTGCACGACTTCTTCGTCAATTTTGCCATGAATTGCA